>JAVLUX010000001.1:18942500-18970000 GCA_032164185.1 Moxostoma hubbsi | reverse complement strand
TAAGCTACATGCACCAAACTCTGCACAGACCTTCAGACTAATCCCGAATAGTGTGCTATATCTTTTCTAAGCGATCGGGGGTACGGTGTTTGCCCCAGGGGCAAAAAATTGGGCAAAAAATCCCATTGACTTAACATTGAGCCGAACTTTGAAAAGTCATAGCTCAGAGCGAGGATTTCGCAGAGACATGTGATTTACCACATTTGAAGAGGCTGACAGGCTCTGTGAGAACATACCTCACAATGGGGTAAAAGTTTTACCCCTGGGGGGCAGGAGCTGCCCAAAATTGCCCCAATGTAAGTCAATGGAATTTTTTGAAAAAATTTTTGGTCGCTGACCCACGAATGAGGCGTCAAATCGTGCGGATTATTTGGGAATGGTGTGCTATGACTTTTATAAGCGATCGGGGGTACGGTGTTTGCCCCAGGGGCAAAAAATTGGGCAAACAATCCCATTGACTTAACATTGAGCCGAATTTTGACGAGTCATAGCTCAGAGCGAGAATTTCGCAGAGACTTGTGATTTACCTCATTTGAAGAGGCTGACAGGCTCTGTGAGAACGTACCTCACAATGGGGTAAAAGTTGCACCCCTGGGGGGCAGGAGCTGCCCAAATTTGCCCCAATGTTAAGTCTATGGTAGATTTTGTATTGAACATAACTCTGGATCACAGTGTCTTACAGACAAGGGGGCGGGCTCATTTTACTCAGACGACCAATCAGTCTCTCAGGATCATTGTGAAGCTATCAAGCCACGCCCTAGCAACCATTTACAGCACCTTAGCAACAATTCCCATAGACTTCCTTTGAAAAAGATCAAAGGGATTTCTCCGGACTGAATTATCATACAAACACGAGGGTGGTCTCGTTTGACTTGGGGCAGTAAAACAGCCAATCATGAATCCCCTCAACACTTCCTAGCCCCTCCCTAGCAACCATTTTCGAGCACCTTAGCAACCAAAATCCAAAGAGAGATATCTTCCATTCTGAATGTCACAGAAGCATGGGAGTTGGTTTATATCATTCATATTGACAAGCAGCCTTTGGAGATTCATCATTGGCAGCTGCCAAGCCACTCCCTAGCAACAATTTAGAGCACCCTAGCAACCACATTTATTGATTTCATTTACAGTAAGATATCTTCAGATCAGAATGTCCTAGAGACATGATAGTTGCTTTGTTTTCATTGGGTGAGTAATCAGTCTTCAGCTTTCATCATGTCAACTACTTAGCCACGCCCTAGCAACCATTTAAAGCACCCTAGCAACAAAGAACCATTGACATCCATTCAAAATCACTAAGATGTGTATCTTAGGATCAGAATGACGTAGAGACTTCCGGGTTGACTTATTTCACTCAGGATGGCAAGGAGCATTGTTGCCTGTCACCTTGGTAACTGCCTAGCAACCAGATGGGGTTACCCTAGCAACCAAGAAACAAATCACATATCTCTGTACTAGAAAATCACAGAGAAATCTGGGTTGACTTATTTCACTCAGGATTGCAAGGAGCATTGTTGGCTGTCACCTTGGTAACTGCCTAGCGACCAGATGGGGTTACCCTAGCAACCAAGAAACAAATCAAATATCTCTGTACTAGAAAATCACAGAGACTTCCGGGTTGACTTATTTCACTCAGGATGGCAAGGAGCACTGTTGGCTGTCACCTTGGTAACTGCCTAGCAACCAGATGGGGTTACCCTAGCAACCAAGTAACAAATCACATATCTTTGCACCAGAAAATCGTAGAGACTTCCTGTTTCACTTATTTCACTCAGGATGGAAAGGAGGCTTGATATGTATCACTCTGGTAACTGCCTAGCAACCAGATGTGGTTACCCTAGCAACCAAGTAACAAATCACATATCTTTGAACCAGAACATCGTAGAGACTTAGGAGTTGACATATTTCACACAGGATGGAAAGTAGCCTTGATATGCATCACCCTGGTAACTGCATAGCAACCAGACAGGGTTACCCTAGCAACCAAATAACAAATCACATATCTCTGCACCAGAAATTCATACAGACTTCCGGGTTGACTTATTTCACTCAGGATGTAAAGTAGCCTTGATATGTATCACTCTGGTAACTGCATAGCAACCAGACAGGGTTACCTTAGCAACCAAGTAACAAATCACATATCTTTGAACTAGAACATCGTAGAGACTTCCGGGTTGACATATTTCACACAGGATGCAAGGAGCCTTATGAGTATCACTTTTGTAACTCCCTAGCAACCAGATGTGTTTACCCTAGCAACCAAGTAACAAATCACATATCTCTGCACCAGAATATCATAGAGACTTCCTGTTTCACTTATTTCACTCAGGATGGAAAGTAGCCTTGATATGTATCCCTCTGGTAACTGCCTAGCAACCAGATGCGGTTACCCTAGCAACCAAGTAACAAATCACATATCTTTGAACCAGAACATCGTAGAGACTTAGGGGTTGACATATTTCACACAGGATTGCAAGGAGCCTTATGAGTATCACCTTGGTAACTGCCTAGCAACCAGATGGGGTTACCCTAGCAACCAACTAACAAATCACATATCTCTGCACCAGAAAATCGTAGAGACTTCCTGTTTCACTTATTTCACTCAGGATGGAAAGGAGGCTTGATAAGTATCACCCTGGTAACTGCATAGCAACCAGACAGGGATACCCTAGCAACCAAGTAACAAATCACATATCTCTGCAACAGAAAATCGTAGAGACTTCCGGGTTGACATAATTCACTCAGGATGGAAAGGAGGCTTGATAAGTATCACCCTGGTAACTGCATAGCAACCAGATGGGGTTACCCTAGCAACCAAGTAACAAATAATATATCTCTTCACCAGAAAATCGTAGAGACTTCCTGTTTGACTTATTTTACTCAAGATGGAAAGTAGCCTTGATATATATCACTCTGGTAACTGCCTATCAACCAGATATGGTTACCCTAGCAACCAAGTAACAAATCACATATCTATGCAACAGAAAATCATAGAGACTTCCGGGTTGACTTTTTCACTCAGAATGAAAAGGAGGCTTGATAAGGATCACCCTGGAAACTGCCTAGCAACCAGATTGGGTTACCCTAGCAACCAAGTAAAAAATGATATATCTATCTGTCTATCTATCTATCTATCTATCTATCTATCTATCTATTTATCTTTCTGAGGGTCAATATCTATCTATCTATCTATCTATCTGAGGGTCAATTTCTATCTATCTAACTATCTGCAGGTCAATAACTATCTATCTATCTATCTGTGGGTCATACTCTATCTATCTATATCTCAGGGTCAATGACTATCTATCTATATATCTGACGGTCAATATCTATCTATCTATCTAAGGGTCAATGACTATCTATCTATCTATCTATCTATCTATCTATCTAAGGGTCAATATCTATCTATCTATCTGAGGATCAATATCTATCTATCTATCTATCTATCTATCTATCTATCTATCTATCTGATGGTCAATAACTATCTATCTATCTATCTATCGATCTATCTATCTGATGGTCAATATCTATCTATCTATCTATCTATCTATCTGATGGTCATACTCTCTATCTATCTATCTATCTATCTATCTATCTATGGGTTAGACTCTATCTATCTATCTATCTATCTATCTGAGGGTCAATATCTATCTATCTATCTATCTATCTATCTATCTATCTATCTATCTATCTATCTATCTAATCTATTTGATAGACAGAATGGTTTTATAATCTCTAAACTTTGAACTTTGAAAACTACTAATTATAATTACATCAAACTAGAAACCGTAAATCTTCAAACTTTTACAACTACTTCAAACTTTATGCTAGGCTTTCTCAAGCCAACCTAAAGTTTGTACTCAAACTTTTTAATCTAGTTAATATTATTATTATTCTGAGACTAAATTTCTAAATCTAACTCCTCCTAGAGCTTTTAAGCTACATGCACCAAACTCGGCACAGACCTTCAGACTAATCCCGAATAGTGTGCTATATCTTTTCTAACTGATCGGACTTACGGTTTTCCTAAAAATGACGATCAAAACTCGGAAAAACTCCCATTGATTAACATTGCGGAATGTTCAGAAATTTAAATCCCAACTGACGTTTTCACACACACAGACAAAAAAGGGCCTGTCAGCCCTGCGTCTCTCCCTCTCTCTCTCCCTCAGAGGATTTCTTTTATCAAGCAGCCAATAAGTAATGACCTAAAATCTTCATAGCCACAGTATAGTAGCTTCCAGGTTGACTTGATTCACTCAGTATGGAAAGGAGGCTTGATAAGTATCACCCTGGTAACTGCCTAGCAACCAGATGTGATTACCCTAGCAACCAAGTAACAAATCACATATCTCTGCAACAGAAAATCAGAGAGACTTCCGGGTTGACTTATTTCACTCAGGATGGAAAGTAGCCTTGATATGTATCACTCTGGTAACTGCCTAGCAACCAGACGGGGTTACCCTAGCAACCAAGTAACAAATCACATATATCTGCACCAGAAAATCGTAGAGACTTCCTGTTTCACTTATTTCACTCAGGATGGAAAGTAGCCTTGATATGTATCACTCTGGTAACTGCCTAGCAACCAGATGTGATTACCCTAGCAACCAAGTAACAAATCACATATCTCTGCAACAGAAAATCAGAGAGACTTCCGGGTTGACTTATTTCACTCAGGATGGAAAGTAGCCTTGATATGCATCACTCTGGTAACTGCCTAGCAACCAGATGTGATTACCCTAGCAACCAAGTAACAAATCACATATCTCTGCATCAGAAAATCAGAGAGACTTCCGGGTTGACTTATTTCACTCAAGATGGAAAGTAGCCTTGATATGTATCACTCTGGTAACTGCCTAGCAACCAGACGGGGTTACCCTAGCAACCAAGTAACAAATCACATATATCTGCACCAGAAAATCGTAGAGACTTCCTGTTTCACTTATTTCACTCAGGATGGAAAGTAGCCTTGATATGTATCACTCTGGTAACTGCCTAGCAACCAGATGTGATTACCCTAGCAACCAAGTAACAAATCACATATCTCTGCAACAGAAAATCAGAGAGACTTCCGGGTTGACTTATTTCACTCAGGATGGAAAGTAGCCTTGATATGTATCACTCTGGTAACTGCCTAGCAACCAGATGTGATTACCCTAGCAACCAAGTAACAAATCACATATCTCTGCACCAGAAAATCGTACAGACTTCCTGTTTCACTTATTTCACTCAGGATGGAAAGTAGCCTTGATATGTATCACTCTGGTAACTGCCTAGCAACCGTATGTGGTTACCCTAGCAACCAAGTACCAAATCACATATCTCTGCAACAGAAAATCATAGAGACTTCCTGTTTCACTTATTTCACTCAGGATGGAAAGTAGGCTTGATATGTATCACTCTGGTAACTGCATAGCAACCAGATGTGGTTACCCTAGCAACCAAGTAACAAATCACATATCTTTGAACCAGAACATCGTAGAGACTTAGGGGTTGACATATTTCACACAGGATGGAAAGTAGCCTTGATATGCATCACTCTGGTAACTGCCTAGCAACCAGATGGGTTACCCTAGCAACCAAATAACAAATCATATATTTCTGCACCAGAAAATCGTAGAGACATCTGGGTTGACTTAATTCACTCAGGATGGAAAGGAGACTTGATAAATATCACCCTGGTAACTGCATAGCAACCAGACAGGGTTACCCTAGCAACCAAATAACAAATCACATATCTCTGCACCAGAAAATCATACAGACTTGCGGGTTGATTTTATTCACTCAGGATGGAAAGGAGGCTTGACAAGTTATCACCCTGGTAACTGCATAGCAACCAGACAGGGTTACCCTAGCAACCAAGTAATAAATCACATATCTTTGAACCAAAACTTCGTAGAGACTTATTGGTTGACATATTTCACACAGGATTGCAAGGAGCCTTATGAGTAACACTTTGGTAACTGCCTAGCAACCAGATGGGGATAGCCTAGCAACCAAGTAACAAATCACATATCTATTTAACAGAAAATCGTAGAGACTTCCGGGTTGACTTATTTCACTCATGATGGAAAGTAGCCTTGATATGTATTACTCTGGTAAGTGCCTAGCAACCATATGGGGTTACCATAGCAACCAAGTAACAAATTACATATCTCTGCACCAGAACAACATAAAGACTTCTGGTTTTGTTCATGGGACTCAGGGAAGCAAGGATCTATCTATCTATCTATCTGTCTGTCTGTCTGTCTATTTATCAGTCTATCTATATCTATCTTTCGAACTGTCTATCTATCTGAGGGTTAATATCTATCTATCTATCTATCTATCTGAGGGTCAATATCTATCTATCTATCTATCTATCTATCTATCTGAGGGTCAATATCTATCTATCTATCTATCTATCTATCTATCTATCTGAGGGTCAATATCTATCTATCTATCTATCTATCTATCTGAGGGTCAATATCTATCTATCTATCTATCTATCTATCTATCTATCTATCTATCTGAGGGTCAATAACTATCTATCTATCTATCTGTGGGTCATACTCTATCTATCTATATCTCAGGGTCAATGACTATCTATCTACCTATATAGATCTGACGGTCAATATCTATCTATCTATCTAAGGGTCAATGACTATCTATCTATCTATCTGAGGGTCAATATCTATCTATCTATCTGAGGATCAATATCTATCTATCTATCTGAGGATCAATATCTATCTATCTATCTATCTATCTATCTATCTATCTATCTATCTGATGGTCAATAACTCTATCTATCTATCTGATGGTCAATATCTATCTATCTATCTATCTATCTATCTATCTGTGGGTCATACTCTATCTATCTATCTATCTATCTATCTATCTATCTATCTGAGGGTCAATATCTATCTATCTATCTATCTATCTATCTATCTATCTATCTGTGGGTCATACTCTATCTATCTATCTATCGATCTATCTATCTGATGGTCAATATCTATCTATCTATCTATCTGTGGGTCATACTCTATCTATCTATCTATCTGATGGTGAATATCTATCTATCTATCTATCTATCTGTGGGTCATAGTCTATCTATCTATCTATCTATCTATCTATCTATCTATCTATCGAGGGTCAATATCTATCTATCTGTGGGTCATACTCTATCTATCTATCTATATATCTATCTATCTATCTATCTATCTATCTATCTGAGGGTCAATATCTATCTATCTATCTATCTATCTATCTATCTATCTATCTATCTGTGGGTCATACTCTATCTATCTATCGATCTATCTATCTGATGGTCAATATCTATCTATCTGATGGTCAATATCTATCTATCTATCTATCTATCTGTGGGTCATACTCTATCTATCTATCTATCTATCTATCTATCTATCTATCGAGGGTCAATATCTATCTCTCTATCTATCTATCTATCTATCTATCTATCTATCTATCTCAGGGTCAATGACAATCTATCTATCTATATATATCTGACGGTCAATATCTATCTATCTATCTAAGGGTCAATGACTATCTATCTATCTATCTGAGGGTCAATATCTATCTATCTATCTGAGGATCAATATCTATCTATCTATCTATCTATCTATCTGATGGTCAATAACTATCTATCTATCTATCGATCTATCTATCTGATGGTCAATATCTATCTATCTATCTATCTATCTATCTATCTGTGGGTCATACTCTATCTATCTATCTATCTATCTATCTATCTATCTATCTATCGAGGGTCAATATCTATCTATCTATCTATCTATCTATCTATCTATCTATCTATCTATCTAATCTATTTGATAGACTGAATGGTTTTATAATCTCTAAACTTTGAACTTTGAAAACTACTACTAATAATTACATCAAACTAGAAACCGTAAATCTTCAAATTTTACAACTAATACAAACTTTATGCTAGGCTTTCTCAAGCCAACCTAAAGTTTGTACTCAAACTTTTTAATCTAGTTAGGTTGGCTTGAGAAAGCCAACTTACTGAAATCCTATTTAAACTTATTATTAGGTTGGCTTGAGAAAGCCAACTTACTGAAATCCTATTTAAACTTAATATTATTATTATTCTTCTGAGACTAAATTTCTAAATCTAACTCCTCCTAGAGCTTTTAAGCTACATGCACCAAACTCGGCACAGACCTTCAGACTAATCCCGAATAGTGTGCTATATCTTTTCTAACTGATTGGACTTACGGTTTTCCTAAAAATGACGATCAAAACTCGGAAAAACTCCCATTGACTTAACATTGCGGAATGTTCAGAAATTTAAATCCCAACTGACGTTTTCACACACACAGACAAAAAAGGGCCTGTCAGCCCTGCGTCTCTCCCTCTCTCTCTCCCTCAGAGGATTTATTTTATCAAGCAGCCAATAAGTAATGACCTAAAATCTTCATAGCCACAGTATAGTAGCTTCCAGGTTGACTTTGTTCACTCAGTATGGAAAGGAGGCTTGATAAGTATCACCCTGGTAACTGCATAGCAACCAGACAGGGTTACCCTAGCAACCAAATAACAAATCACATATTTCTGCACCAGAAAATCATACAGACTTCCTGTTTCACTTATTTCACTCAGGATGGAAAGTAGCCTTGATATGTATCACTCTGGTAACTGCCTAGCAACCAGATGGGGTTACCCTAGCAACCAAGTAACAAATCACATATCTCTGCACCAGAAAATCATACTGACGTCCTGTTTCACTTATTTCACTCAGGATGGAAAGTAGCCTTGATATGTATCACTCTGGTAACTGCCTAGCAACCAGATGTGATTACCCTAGCAACCAAGTAACAAATCACATATCTCTGCAACAGAAAATCATAGAGACTTCCGGGTTGACTTTATTCACTCAGGATGGAAAGTAGCCTTGATATGTATCACTCTGGTAACTGCCTAGCAACCAGATATGGTTACCCTAGCAACCAAGTAACAAATCATATATATTTGAACCAGAACATCGTAGAGACTTCCTGTTTCACATATTTCACTCAGGATTGCAAGGAGCCTTATGAGTATCACTTTGGTAACTAACTAGCAACCAGACGGGGTTACCCTAGCAACCAAGTAACAAATCACATATCTTTGAACCAGAACATCATAGAGACTTAGGGGTTGACATATTTCACACAGGATTGCAAGGAGCCTTATGAGTATCACTTTGGTAACTGCCTAGCAACCAGATGTGTTTACACTAGCAACCAAGTAACAAATCACATATCTCTGCACCAGAAAATCGTAGAGACTTCCTGTTTCACTTATTTCACTCAGGATGGAAAGTAGCCTTGATATGTATCACTCTGGTAACTGCCTAGCAACCAGATGCGGTTACCCTAGCAACCAAGTAACAAATCACATATCTCTGCAACAGAAAATCGTAGAGACTTCCGGGTTGACATAATTCACTCAGGATGGAAAGGAGGCTTGATAAGTATCACCCTGGTAACTGCATAGCAACCAGATGGGGTTACCCTAGCAACCAAGTAACAAATAACATATCTTTGAACCAGAAAATCATAAAGACTTAGGGGTTGACATATTTCACACAGGATTGCAAGGAGCCTTATGAGTAACACGTTGGTAACTGCATAGCAACCAGATGTGGTTACCCTAGCAACCAAGTAACAAATCACATATCTTTGAACCAGAAAATCATAAAGACTTAGGGGTTGACATATTTCACACAGGATTGCAAGGAGCCTTATGAGTAACACGTTGGTAACTGCCTAGCAACCAGATGGGGTTACCCTAGCAACCAAGTAACAAATCACATATCTCTGCACCAGAAAATCGTATGCACTTCCTGTTTGAATTATTTCACTCAGAATGGAAAGTAGCCTTGATATGTATCACTCTGGTAACTGCCTATCAACCAGATATGGTTACCCTAGCAACCAAGTAACAAATCACATATCTATGCAAAAGAAAATCGTAGAGACTTCCAGGTTGACTTTATTCACTCAGAATGAAAAGGAGGCTTGATAAGGATCACCCTGGAAACTGCCTAGCAACCAGATTGGGTTACCCTAGCAACCAAGTAAAAAATAATATATCTATCTATCTGTCTATCTATCTATCTTTCTGAGGGTCAATATCTATCTGTCTATCTATCTATCTATCTATCTGAGGGTCAATATCTATCTATCTATCTGTGGGTCATACTCTATCTATCTATCTATCTATCTATCTATCTATCTATCTATCTATCTATCTGTGGGTCATACTCTATCTATTTATCTATCTATCTATCTATCTATCTATCTATCTATCTATCTAAGGGTCAATGACTATCTATCTATCTATCTATCTATCTGTCTATCTATCTATCTATCTATCTATCTATCTATCTGTGGGTCATACTCTATCTATCTATCTATCTATCTTTCTGAGGGTCAATATCTATCTATCTATCTATCTATCTATCTATCTATCTATCTGAGGGTCAATAACTATCTATCTATCTATCTGTGGGTCATACTCTATCTATCTATCTATCTATCTATCTATCTATCTATCTATCTATCTGAGGATCAATATCTATCTATCTATCTATCTATCTATCTATCTATCTATCTATCTGAGGGTCAATATCTATCTATCTATCTATCTATCTATC
This sequence comes from Moxostoma hubbsi, assembly GCA_032164185.1. NCBI lineage: Eukaryota > Metazoa > Chordata > Actinopteri > Cypriniformes > Catostomidae > Moxostoma > Moxostoma hubbsi. The sequence continues at coordinate 18,959,343 of JAVLUX010000001.1, read as the reverse complement.
TATCTGTGGGTCATACTCTATCTATCTATCTGTCTATCTATCTATCTGAGGGTCAATATCTATCTATCTATCTATCTATCTGTGGGTCATACTCTATCTATCTATCTGTCTATCTATCTATCTGAGGGTCAATATCTATCTATCTATCTATCTATCTATCTATCTATCTATCTGATGGTCAATATCTATCTATCTATCTATCTGTGGGTCATACTCTATCTGTCTATCTGTCTATCTATCTATCTGATGGTCAATATCTATCTATCTATCTATCTATCTATCTATCTATCTATCTATCTGTCTATTTGATAGACTGAATGGTTTTATAATCTCTAAACTTTGAACTTTGAAAACTACTACTTATAATTACATCAAACTAAAAACCTTAAATCTTCAAACTTTTACAACTACTTCAAACTTTATGCTAGGCTTTCTCAAGCCAACCTAAAGTTTGTACTCAAACTTTTTAATCTAGTTATTATTATTATTCTGAGACTAAATTTCTAAATGTAACTCCTCCTAGAGCTTTTAAGCTACATGCACCAAACTCGGCACAGACCTTCAGACTAATCCCGAATAGTGTGCTATATCTTTTCTAACTGATCGGACTTACGGTTTTCCTAAAAATGACGATCAAAACTCGGAAAAACTCCCATTGATTAACATTGCGGAATGTTCAGAAATTTAAATCCCAACTGACGTTTTCACACACACAGACGAAAAAGGGCCTGTCAGCCCTGCGTCTCTCCCTCTCTCTCTCCATCAGAGGATTTCTTTTATCAAGCAGCCAATAAGTAATGACCTAAAATCTTCATAGCCACAGTATAGTAGCTTCCAGGTTGACTTGATTCACTCAGTATGGAAAGGAGGCTTGATAAGTATCACCCTGGTAACTGCATAGCAACCAGACAGGGTTACCCTAGCAACCAAATAACAAATCACATATTTCTGCACCAGAAAATCATACAGACTTCCTGTTTCACTTATTTCACTCAGGATGGAAAGTAGCCTTGATATGTATCACTCTGGTAACTGCCTAGCAACCAGATGGGGTTACCCTAGCAACCAAGTAACAAATCACATATCTCTGCAACAGAAAATCAGAGAGACTTCCGGGTTGACTTATTTCACTCAGGATGGAAAGTAGCCTTGATATGTATCACTCTGGTAACTGCCTAGCAACCAGATGTGATTACCCTAGCAACCAAGTAACAAATCACATATCTCTGCAACAGAAAATCAGAGAGACTTCCGGGTTGACTTATTTCACTCAGGATGGAAAGTAGCCTTGATATGTATCACTCTGGTAACTGCCTAGCAACCAGATGGGGTTACCCTAGCAACCAAGTAACAAATCACATATCTCTGCAACAGAAAATCAGAGAGACTTCCGGGTTGACTTATTTCACTCAGGATGGAAAGTAGCCTTGATATGTATCACTCTGGTAACTGCCTAGCAACCAGATGTGATTACCCTATCAACCAAGTAACAAATCACATATCTCTGCAACAGAAAATCATAGAGACTTCCGGGTTGACTTTATTCACTCAGGATGGAAAGTAGCCTTGATATGTATCACTCTGGTAACTGCCTAGCAACCAGACGGGGTTACCCTAGCAACCAAGTAACAAATCACATATCTCTGCTCCAGAAAATCGTAGAGACTACCTGTTTCACTTATTTCACTCAGGATGGAAAGTAGCCTTGATATGTATCACTCTGGTAACTGCATAGCAACCAGACAGGGCTACCTTAGCAACCAAGTAACAAATCACATATCTTTGAACCAGAACATCGTAGAGACTTAGGGGTTGACATATTTCACACAGGATTGCAAGGAGCCTTATGAGTATCACCCTGGTAACTGCATAGCAACCAGACAGGGATACCCTAGCAACCAAGTAACAAATCACATATCTCTGCAACAGAAAATCGTAGAGACTTCCGGGTTGACATAATTCACTCAGGATGGAAATGAGGCTTGATAAGTATCACCCTGGTAACTGCATAGCAACCAGATGGGGTTACCCTAGCAACCAAGTAACAAATAATATATCTCTTCACCAGAAAATCGTAGAGACTTCCTGTTTGAATTATTTCACTCAGGATAGCAAGGAGTCTTGAAAAGTATCACTCTGGTAACTGCCTAGCAATGACAAGTGCTTACCCTAGCAACCAAGTAACAAATCACATAACTCTGCACCAGAAAATCGTAGAGACTTCCTGTTTCACTTATTTTACTCAAGATGGAAAGTAGCCTTGATATATATCACTCTGGTAACTGCCTATCAACCAGATATGGTTACCCTAGCAACCAAGTAACAAATCACGTATCTATGCAACAGAAAATCATAGAGACTTCCGGGTTGACTTTATTCACTCAGAATGAAAAGGAGGCTTGATAAGGATCACCCTGGAAAATGCCTAGCAACCAGATTGGGTTACCCTAGCACCCAAGTAAAAAATGATATATCTATCTATCTATCTATCTATCTATCTATCTGAGGGTCAATATCTATCTATCTATCTATCTAACTATCTGCGGGTCAATAACTATCTATCTATCTATCTGTGGGTCATACTCTATCTATCTATATCTCAGGGTCAATGACTATCTATCTATCTATATATCTGACGGTCAATATCTATCTATCTATCTATCTGTGGGTCATACTCTATCTATCTATCTATCTATCTATCTATCTGAGGGTCAATATCTATCTATCTATCTATCTATCTATCTATCTATCTATCTATCTATCTATCTATCTATCTATCTATCTAATCTATTTGATAGACTGAATGGTTTTATAATCTCTAAACTTTGAACTTTGAAAACTACTACTTATAATTACATCAAACTAGAAACCGTAAATCTTCAAACTTTTACAACTACTTCAAACTTTATGCTAGGCTTTCTCAAGCCAACCTAAAGTTTGTACTCAAACTTTTTAATCTAGTTAGGTTGGCTTGAGAAAGCCAACTTACTGAAATCCTATTTAAACTTATTATTATTATTAGGTTGGCTTGAGAAAGCCAACTTACTGAAATCCTATTTAAACTTATTATTATTATTATTATTATTCTGAGACTAAATTTCTAAATGTAACTCCTCCTAGAGCTTTTAAGCTACATGCACCAAACTCGGCACAGACCTTCAGACTAATCCCGAATAGTGTGCTATATCTTTTCTAACTGATCGGACTTACGGTTTTCCTAAAAATGACGATCAAAACTCGGAAAAACTCCCATTGATTAACATTGCGGAATGTTCAGAAATTTAAATCCCAACTGACGTTTTCACACACACAGACAAAAAAGGGCCTGTCAGCCCTGCGTCTCTCCCTCTCTCTCTCCCTCAGAGGATTTCTTTTATCAAGCAGCCAATAAGTAATGACCTAAAATCTTCATAGCCACAGTATAGTAGCTTCCAGGTTGACTTGATTCACTCAGTATGGAAAGGAGACTTGATAAGTATCACCCTGGTAACTGCCTATCAACCAGATGGGGTTACCCTAGCAACCAAATAACAAATCACATATCTCTGCACCAGAAAATCATAGAGACTTCCTGTTTCACTTATTTCACTCAGGATGGAAAGTAGCCTTGATATGTATCACTCTGGTAACTGCCTAGCAACCAGATGTGATTACCCTAGCAACCAAGTAACAAATCACATATCTCTGCAACAGAAAATCAGAGAGACATCCGGGTTGACTTATTTCACTCAGGATGGAAAGTAGCCTTGATATGTATCACTCTGGTAACTGCCTAGCAACCAGATGTGGTTACCCTAGCAACCAAGTAACAAATCACATATCTTTGAACCAGAACATCGTAGAGACTTAGGGGTTGACATATTTCACACAGGATTGCAAGGAGCCTTATGAGTATCACCTTGGTAACTGCCTAGCAACCAGATGGGGTTACCCTAGCAACCAACTAACAAATCACATATCTCTGCACCAGAAAATCGTAGAGACTTCCTGTTTCACTTATTTCACTCAGGATGGAAAGTAGCCTTGATATGCATCACTCTGGTAACTGCCTAGCAACCAGATTGGGTTACCCTAGCAACCAAGTAACAAATCATATATTTCTGCTCCAGAAAATCGTAGAGACATCTGGGTTGACTTAATTCACTCAGGATGGAAAGGAGGCTTGATAAGTATCACCCTGGTAACTGCATAGCAACCAGACAGGGTTACCCTAGCAACCAAATAACAAATCACATATCTCAGCACCAGAAAATCATACAGACTTGCGGGTTGACTTTATTCACTCAGGATGGAAAGGAGGCTTGACAAGTTATCACCCTGGTAACTGCATAGCAACCAGACAGGGTTACCCTAGCAACCAAGTAATAAATCACATATATTTGAACCAGAACTTCGTAGAGACTTAGGGGTTGACATATTTCACACCGGATTGCAAGGAGCCTTATGAGTATCACTTTGGTAACTGCCTAGCAACCAGATGGGGTTACCCTAGCAACCAAGTAACAAATAATATATCTCTGCACCAGAAAATCGTAGAGACTACCTGTTTCACTTATTTCACTCAGGATGGAAAGTAGCCTTGATATGTATCACTCTGGTAACTGCATAGCAACCAGATGGGGTTACCCTAGCAACCAAGTAACAAATAATATATCTCTTCACCAGAAAATCGTAGAGACTTCCTGTTTGACTTATTTCACTCAGGATAGCAAGGAGTCTTGAAAAGTATCACTCTGGTAACTGCCTAGCAACGACAAGGGCTTACCCTAGCAACCAAGTAACAAATCACATAACTCTGCAACAGAAAAGCAGAGAGACTTCCGGGTTGACTTATTTCACTCAGGATGGAAAGTAGCCTTGATATGTATCACTCTGGTAACTGCCTAGCAACCAGATGTGATTACCCTAGCAACCAAGTAACAAATCACATATCTCTGCAACAGAAAATCATAGAGACTTCCGGGTTGACTTTATTCACTCAGGATGAAAAGTAGCCTTGATATGTATCACTCTGGTAACTGCATAGCAACCAGATGTGGTTACCCTAGCAACCAAGTAACAAATCACATATCTTTGAACCAGAACATCGTAGAGACTTAGGGGTTGACATATTTCACTCAGGATTGCAAGGAGCCTTATGAGTATCACTTTGGTAACTGCCTAGCAACCAGATGTGGTTACCCTAGCAACCAAGTAACAAATCACATATCTCTGCACCAGAAAATCATACAGACTTCCTGTTTCACTTATTTCACTCAGGATGGAAAGTAGCCTTGATATGTATCACTCTGGTAACTGCCTAGTAACCAGATGCGGTTACCCTAGCAACCAAGTAACAAATGACATATCTTTGAACCAGAACATTGTAGAGACGTAGGGGTTGACATATTTCACACAGGATTGCAAGGAGCCTTATGAGTATCACCTTGGTAACTGCCTAACAACCAGATGGGGTTACCCTAGCAACCAAATAACAAATCACATATCTCTGCACCAGAAAATCATACAGACTTGCTGTTTCACTTATTTCACTCAGGATGGAAAGTAGCCTTGATATGTATAACTCTGGTAACTGCCTAGCAACCAGATGGGGTTACCCTAGCAACCAAGTAACAAATCACATATCTCTGCACCAGAAAATCATACTGTCGTCCTGTTTCACTTATTTCACTCAGGATGGAAAGTAGCCTTGATATGTATCACTCTGGTAACTGCCTAGCAACCAGATGTGATTACCCTAGCAACCAAGTAACAAATCACATATCTCTGCACCAGAAAATCGTAGAGACTACCTGTTTCACTTATTTCACTCAGGATGGAAAGTAGCCTTGATATGTATCACTCTGGTAACTGCATAGCAACCAGACAGGGTTACCCTAGCAACCAAGTAACAAATCACATATCTTTGAACCAGAACATCGTAGAGACTTAGGGGTTGACATATTTCACACAGGATTGCAAGGAGCCTTATGAGTATCACTTTGGTAACTGCCTAGCAACCAGATGTGTTTACCCTAGCAACCAAGTAACAAATCACATATCTCTGCAACAGAAAATCGCGGAGACTTCCGGGTTGACTTAATTCACTCAGGATGGAAAGGAGGCTTGATAAGTATCACCCTGGTAACTGCATAGGAACCAGATGGGGTTACCCTAGCAACAAAGTAACAAATAACATATCTCTTCACCAGAAAATCGTAGAGAATTCCTGTTTGAATTAATTCGCTCAGGATGGGAAGTAGCCTTGATATGTATCACTCTGGTAACTGCCTAGCAACCAGATATGGTTACCCTAGCAACCAAATAACAAATCATATATCTCTGCAACAGAAAATCGCGGAGACTTCTGGGTTGACTTTTTTCACTCAGGATGGAAAGGAGGCTTGATAAGTACAACCCTGGTAACTGCATAGCAACCAGATGTGGTTACCCTAGCAACCAAGTAACAAATCACATATCTTTGAACCAGAACATCATAAAGACTTAGGGGTTGACATATTTCACACAGGATTGCAAGGAGCCTTATGAGTAACACTTTGGTAACTGCCTAGCAACCAGATGGGGTTACCCTAACAACCAAGTAACAAATCACATATCTCTGCACCAGAAAATCCTATAGACTTCCTGTTTGAATTATTTCACTCAGAATGGAAAGTAGCCTTGATATGTATCACTCTGGTAACTGCCTATCAACCAGATATGGTTACCCTAGCAACCAAGTAACAAATCACATATCTATGCAAAAGAAAATCGTAGAGACTTCTGGGTTGACTTTATTCACTCATAATGAAAAGGAGGCTTGATAAGGATCACCCTGGAAACTGCCTAGCAACCAAATAAAAAATAATATATCTATCTATCTATCTGTCTATCTATATATTTTTATATATATATATATATATATATATATATATCTGAGGGTCAATATCTATCTATCTATCTATCTATCTATCTGAGGGTCAATAACTATCTATCTATCTATCTATCTATGGGTCATACTCTATCTATCTATCTATCTATCTGAGGGTCAATAACTATCTATCTATCTATCTATCTATCTATGGGTCAATGACTATCTATCTATCTATCTATCTATGGGTCAATGACTATCTATCTATCTATCTATCTATCTATCTATCTATCTATCTATCTATCTATCTATCTATCTATCTATCTATCTATTTGATAGACTGAATGGTCTTATAATCTCTAAACTTTGAACTTTGAAAACTACTACTTATAATTACATCAAACTAAAAACTACTTCAAACTTTCATGCTAGGCTTTCTCAAGCCAACCTAAAGTTTGTACTCAAACTTTTTATTCTAGTTATTAGGTTGGCTTGAGAAAGCCAACTTACTGAAATCCAATTTAAACTTATTATTATTATTATTAGGTTGGCTTGAGAAAGCCAACTTACTGAAATCCTATTTAAACTTATTATTATTATTATTATTATTCTGAGACTAAATTTCTAAATGTAACTCCTCCTAGAGCTTTTAAGCTACATGCACCAAACTCGGCACAGACCTTCAGACTAATCCCGAATAGTGTGCTATATCTTTTCTAACTGATCGGACTTACGGTTTTCCTAAAAATGACGATCAAATCTCGGAAAAACTCCCATTGATTAACATTGCGGAATGTTCAGAAATTTAAATCCCAACTGACGTTTTCACACACACAGACGAAAAAGGGCCTGTCAGCCCTGCGTCTCTCCCTCTCTCTCTCCCTCAGAGGATTTCTTTTATCAAGCAGCCAATAAGTAATGACCTAAAATCTTCATAGCCACAGTATAGTAGCTTCCAGGTTGACTTGATTCACTCAGTATGGAAAGGAGGCTTGATAAGTATCACCCTGGTAACTGCATAGCAACCAGACAGGGTTACCCTAGCAACCAAATAACAAATCACATATTTCTGCACCAGAAAATCATACAGACATCCTGTTTCACTTATTTCACTCAGGATGGAAAGTAGCCTTGATATGTATCACTCTGGTAACTGCCTAGCAACCAGATGGGGTTACCCTAGCAACCAAGTAACAAATCACATATCTCTGCACCAGAAAATCATACAGACTTCCTGTTTCACTTATTTCACTCAGGATGGAAAGTAGCCTTGATATGTATCACTCTGGTAACTGCCTAGCAACCAGATGGGGTTACCCTAGCAACCAAGTAACAAATCACATATCTCTGCACCAGAAAATCGTAGTGACTTCCTGTTTCACTTATTTCACTCAGGATGGAAAGTAGCCTTGATATGTATCCCTCTGGTAACTGCCTAGCAACCAGATGCGGTTACCCTAGCAACCAAGTAACAAATCACATATCTTTGAACCAGAACATCGTAGAGACTTAGGGGTTAACATATTTCACACAGGATTGCAAGGAGCCTTATGAGTATCACCTTGGTAACTGCCTAGCAACCAGATGGGGTTATCCTAGCAACCAACTAACAAATCACATATCTCTGCACCAGAAAATCGTAGAGACTTTCTGTTTCACTTATTTCACTCAGGATGGAAAGTAGCCTTGATATGTATCACTCTGGTAACTGCCTAGCAACCAGATGTGATTACCCTAGCAACCAAGTAACAAATCACATATCTCTGCAACAGAAAATCAGAGAGACTTCCGGGTTGACTTATTTCACTCAGGATGGAAAGTAGCCTTGATATGTATCACTCTGGTAACTGCCTAGCAACCAGATGTGATTACCCTAGCAACCAAGTAACAAATCACATATCTCTGCAACAGAAAATCAGAGAGATTTCCGGGTTGACTTATTTCACTCAGGATGGAAAGTAGCCTTGATATGTATCACTCTGGTAACTGCCTAGCAACCAGATGTGATTACCCTAGCAACCAAGTAACAAATCACATATCTCTGCAACAGAAAATCATAGAGACATCCGGGTTGAATTTATTCACTCAGGATGGAAAGTAGCCTTGATATGTATCACTCTGGTAACTGCCTAGCAACCAGACGGGGTTACCCTAGCAACCAAGTAACAAATCACATATCTCTGCACCAGAAAATCGTAGAGACTACCTGTTTCACTTATTTCACTCAGGATGGAAAGTAGCCTTGATATGTATCACTCTGGTAACTGCATAGCAACCAGACAGGGTTACCTTAGCAACCAAGTAACAAATCACATATCTTTGAACCAGAACATCGTAGAGACTTAGGGGTTGACATATTTCACACAGGATTGCAAGGAGCCTTATGAGTATCACTTTGGTAACTGCCTAGCAACCAGATGTGTTTACCCTAGCAACCAAGTAACAAATCACATATCTCTGCACCAGAAAATCATAGAGACTTCCTGTTTCACTTATTTCACTCAGGATGGAAAGTAGCCTTGATATGTATCCCTCTGGTAACTGCCTAGCAACCAGATGCGGTTACCCTAGCAACCAAGTAACAAATCACATATCTTTGAACCAGAACATCGTAGAGACTTAGGGGTTAACATATTTCACACAGGATTGCAAGGAGCCTTATGAGTATCACCTTGGTAACTGCCTAGCAACCAGATGGGGTTACCCTAGGAACCAACTAACAAATCACATATCTCTGCACCAGAAAATCGTAGAGACTTCCTGTTTCACTTATTTCACTCAGGATGGAAAGTAGCCTTGATATGTATCACTCTGGTAACTGCCTAGCAACCAGATGTGATTACCCTAGCAACCAAGTAACAAATCACATATCTCTGCAACAGAAAATCAGAGAGACTTCCGGGTTGACTTATTTCACTCAGGATGGAAAGTAGCCTTGATATGTATCACTCTGGTAACTGCCTAGCAACCAGATGTGATTACCCTAGCAACCAAGTAACAAATCACATATCTCTGCAACAGAAAATCATAGAGACTTCCGGATTGACTTTATTCACTCAGGATGGAAAGTAGCCTTGATATGTATCACTCTGGTAACTGCCTAGCAACCAGACGGGGTTACCCTAGCAACCAAGTAACAAATCACATATCTCTGCACCAGTATATCGTAGAGACTAACTGTTTCGCTTATTTCACTCAGGATGGAAAGTAGCCTTGATATGTATCACTCTGGTAACTGCATAGCAACCAGACAGGGTTACCTTAGCAACCAAGTATCAAATCACATATCTTTGAACCAGAACATCGTAGAGACTTAGGGGTTGACATATTTCACACAGGATTGCAAGGAGCCTTATGAGTATCACTTTGGTAACTGCCTAGCAACCAGATGTGTTTACACTAGCAACCAAGTAACAAGTCACATATCTCTGCACCAGAAAATCATAGAGACTTCCTGTTTCACTTATTTCACTCAGGATGGAAAGTAGCCTTGATATGTATCCCTCTGGTAACTGCCTAGCAACCAGATGCGGTTACCCTAGCAACCAAGTAACAAATCACATATCTTTGAACCAGAACATCGTAGAGACTTAGGGGTTGACATATTTCACACAGGATTGCAAGGAGCCTTAAGAGTATCACCTTAGTAACTGCCTAGCAACCAGATGGGGTTACCCTAGCAACCAACTAACAAATCAAATATCTCTGCACCAGAAAATCGTAGAGACTTCCGGGTTGACATAATTCACTCAGGATGGAAAGGAGGCTTGATAAGTATCACTCTGGTAACTGCCTAGCAACGACAAGGGCTTACCCTAGCAACCAAGTAACAAATCACATAACTCTGCACCAGAAAATCGTAGAGACTTCCTGTTTCACTTATTTTACTCAAAATGGAAAGTAGCCTTGATATATATCACTCTGGTAAATGCCTATCAACCAGATATGGTTACCCTAGCAACCAAGTAAAAAATTATATATCTATCTGTCTATCTATCTATCTATCTATCTATCTATCTATCTATCTATCTATCTTTCTGATGGTCAATATCTATCTATCTATCTATCTATCTATCTATCTATCTATCTGAGGGTCAATATCTATCTATCTATCTATCTATCTAACTATCTGCGGGTCTATAACTATCTATCTATCTATCTGTGGGTCATACTCTATCTATCTATATCTCAGGGTCAATGACTATCTGTCTATCTATATATCTGACGGTCAATATCTATCTATCTATCTATCTAAGGGTCAATGACTATCTATCTATCTATCTATCTATCTATCTATCTATCTATCTATCTATCTATCTATCTATCTATCTATCTGAGGGTCAATATCTATCTATCTATCTATCTAACTATCTGCGGGTCAATAACTATCTATCTATCTATCTGTGGTTCATACTCTATCTATCTATATCTCAGGGTCAATGACTATCTATCTATCTATATATCTGAAGGTCAATATCTATCTATCTATCTAAGGGTCAATGACTATCAATCTGTCTTTCTATCTTTCTATCTATCTATCTATCTATCTATCTATCTATCTATCTATCTATCTATCTATCTATCTATCTGAGGGTCAATATCTATCTATCTATCTGAGGATCAATATCTATCTATCTATCTATCTATCTATCTATCTATCTATCTAATGGTCAATATCTATCTATCTATCTATCTATCTATCTATCTATCTATCTATCTATCTGATGGTCAATAACTATCTATCTATCTATCTATCTATCTATCTATCTATCTATCTATCTGATGGTCAATAACTATCTATCTATCTATCTATCTATCTATCTATCTATCTGAGGGTCAATATCTATCTATCTATCTATCTATCTATCTATGGGTCATACTCTATCTATCTATCTATCTATCTATCTATCTGAGGGTCAATATCTATCTATCTATCTCTCTCTCTGAGGGTCAATATCTATCTATCTATCTATCTATCTATCTATCTATCTATCTATCTATCTATCTATCTATCTAATCTATTTGATAGACTGAATGGTTTTATAATCTCTAAACTTTGAACTTTGAAAACTACTACTTATAATTACATCAAACTAGAAACCGTAAATCTTCAAACTTTTACAACTACTTCAAACTTTATGCTAGGCTTTCTCAAGCCAACCTAAAGTTTGTACTCAAACTTTTTAATCTAGTTAATATTATTATTATTCTGAGACTAAATTTCTAAATGTAACTCCTCCTAGAGCTTTTAAGCTACATGCACCAAACTCGGCACAGACCTTCAGACTAATCCCGAATAGTGTGCTATATCTTTTCTAACTGATCGGACTTACGGTTTTCCTAAAAATGACGATCAAAACTCGGAAAAACTCCCATTGATTAACATTGCGGAATGTTCAGAAATTTAAATCCCAACTGACGTTTTCACACACACAGACAAAAAAGGGCCTGTCAGCCCTGCGTCTCTCCCTCTCTCTCTCCCTCAGAGGATTTCTTTTACCAAGCAGCCAATAAGTAATGACCTAAAATCTTCATAGCCACAGTATAGTAGCTTCCAGGTTGACTTGATTCACTCAGTATGGAAAGGAGGCTTGATAAGTATCACCCTGGTAACTGCCTATCAACCAGATGGGGTTACCCTAGCAACCAAATAACAAATCACATATCTCTGCACCAAAAAATCATAGAGACTTCCTGTTTCACTTATTTCACTCAGGATGGAAAGTAGCCTTGATATGTATCACTCTGGTAACTGCCTAGCAACCAGATGTGATTACCCTAGCAACCAAGTAACAAATCACATATCTCTGCAACAGAAAATCAGAGAGACTTCCGGGTTGACTTATTTCACTCAGGATGGAAAGTAGCCTTGATATGTATCACTCTGGTAACTGCCTAGCAACCAGACAGGGTTACCCTAGCAACCAAATAACAAATCATATATTTCTGCTCCAGAAAATCGTAGAGACATCTGGGTTGACTTAATTCACTCAGGATGGAAAGGAGGCTTGATAAGTATCACCCTGGTAACTGCATAGCAACCAGACAGGGTTACCCTAGCAACCAAATAACAAATCACATATCTCAGCACCAGAAAATCATACAGACTTGCGGGTTGACTTTATTCACTCAGGATGGAAAGGAGGCTTGACAAGTTATCACCCTGGTAACTGCATAGCAACCAGACAGGGTTACCCTAGCAACCAAGTAATAAATCACATATCTTTGAACCAGAACTTCGTAGAGACTTAGTGGTTGACATATTTCACACCGGATTGCAAGGAGCCTTATGAGTATCACTTTGGTAACTGCCTAGCAACCAGATGGGGTTACCCTAGCAACCAAGTAACAAATCACATATCTCTGCACCAGAAAATCGTAGAGACTACCTGTTTCACTTATTTCACTCAGGATGGAAAGTAGCCTTGATATGTATCACTCTGGTAACTGCATAGCAACCAGATGGGGTTACCCTAGCAACCAAGTAACAAATAATATATCTCTTCACCAGAAAATCGTAGAGACTTCCTGTTTGACTTATTTCACTCAGGATAGCAAGGAGTCTTGAAAAGTATCACTCTGGTAACTGCCTAGCAACGACAAGGGCTTACCCTAGCAACCAAGTAACAAATCACATAACTCTGCAACAGAAAATCAGAGAGACTTCCGGGTTGACTTATTTCACTCAGGATGGAAAGTAGCCTTGATATGTATCACTCTGGTAACTGCCTAGCAACCAGATGTGATTACCCTAGCAACCAAGTAACAAATCACATATCTCTGCAACAGAAAATCATAGAGACTTCTGGGTTGACTTTATTCACTCAGGATGAAAAGTAGCCTTGATATGTATCACTCTGGTAACTGCATAGCAACCAGATGTGGTTACTCTAGCAACCAAGTAACAAATCACATATCTTTGAACCAGAACATCGTAGAGACTTAGGGGTTGACATATTTCACTCAGGATTGCAAGGAGCCTTATGAGTATCACTTTGGTAACTGCCTAGCAACCAGATGGGGTTACCCTAGCAACCAAGTAACAAATCACATATCTCTGCACCAGAAAATCGTAGAGACATCCTGTTTCACTTATTTCACTCAGGATGGAAAGTAGGCTTGATATGTATCACTCTGGTAACTGCCTAGCAACCAGATGTGGTTACCCTAGCAACCAAGTAACAAATCACATATCTTTGAACCAGAACATTGTAGAGACGTAGGGGTTGACATATTTCACACAGGATTGCAAGGAGCCTTATGAGTATCACCTTGGTAACTGCCTAGCAACCAGATGGGGTTACCCTAGCAACCAAATAACAAATCACATATCTCTGCACCAGAAAATCATACAGACTTCCTGTTTCACTTATTTCACTCAGGATGGAAAGTAGCCTTGATATGTATCACTCTGGTAACTGCCTAGCAACCAGATGTGATTACCCTAGCAACCAAGTAACAAATCACATATCTCTGCAACAGAAAATCAGAGAGACTTCCGGGTTGACTTTATTCACTCAGGATGGAAAGTAGCCTTGATATGTATCACTCTGGTAACTGCCTAGCAACCAGACGGGGTTACCCAAGCAACCAAGTAACAAATCACATATCTCTGCAACAGAAAATCATAGAGACTTCCGGGTTGACTTTATTCACTCAGGATGGAAAGTAGCCTTGATATGTATCACTCTGGTAACTGCCTAGCAACCAGACGGGGTTACCCTAGCAACCAAGTAACAAATCACATATCTCTGCACCAGAAAATCGTAGAGACTACCTGTTTCACTTATTTCACTCAGGATGGAAAGTAGCCTTGATATGTATCACTCTGGTAACTGCATAGCAACCAGACAGGGTTACCTTAGCAACCAAGTAACAAATCACATATCTTTGAACCAGAACATCGTAGAGACTTAGGGGTTGACATATTTCACACAGGATTGCAAGGAGCCTTATGAGTATCACTTTGGTAACTGCCTAGCAACCAGATGTGTTTACCCTAGCAACCAAGTAACAAATCACATATCTCTGCACCAGAAAATCAGAGAGACTTCCGGGTTGACTTATTTCACTCAGGATGGAAAGTAGCCTTGATATGTATCACTCTGGTAACTGCCTAGCAACCAGATGTGATTACCCTAGCAACCAAGTAACAAATCACATATCTCTGCAACAGAAAATCAGAGAGACTTCCGGGTTGACTTATTTCACTCAGGATGGAAAGTAGCCTTGATATGTATCACTCTGGTAACTGCCTAGCAACCAGAAGTGATTACCCTATCAACCAAGTAACAAATCACATATCTCTGCAACAGAAAATCATAAAGACTTCCGGGTTGACTTTATTCACTCAGGATGGAAAGTAGCCTTGATATGTATCACTCTGGTAACTGCCTAGCAACCAGACGGGGTTACCCTAGCAACCAAGTAACAAATCACATATCTCTGCACCAGAAAATCGTAGAGACTACCTGTTTCACTTATTTCACTCAGGATGGAAAGTAGCCTTGATATGTATCACTCTGGTAACTGCATAGCAACCAGACAGGGCTACCTTAGCAACCAAGTAACAAATCACATATCTTTGAACCAGAACATCGTAGAGACTTAGGGGTTGACATATTTCACACAGGATTGCAAGGAGCCTTATGAGTATCACTTTGGTAACTCCCTAGCAACCAGATGTGTTTACCCTAGCAACCAAGTAACAAATCACATATCTCTGCACCAGAAAATCATAGAGACTTCCTGTTTCACTTATTTCACTCAGGATGGAAAGTAGCCTTGATATGTATCCCTCTGGTAACTGCCTAGCAACCAGATGCGGTTACCCTAGCAACCAAGTAACAAATCACATATCTTTGAACCAGAACATCGTAGAGACTTAGGGGTTGACATATTTCACACAGGATTGCAAGGAGCCTTATGAGTATCACCTTGGTAACTGCCTAGCAACCAGATGGGGTTACCCTAGCAACCAACTAACAAATCACATATCTCTGCAGCAGAAAATCGTAGAGACTTCATGTTTCACTTATTTCACTCAGGATGGAAAGGAGGCTTGATAAGTATCACCCTGGTAACTGCATAGCAACCAGAAAGGGATACCCTAGCAACCAAGTAACAAATCACATATCTCTGCAACAGAAAATCGTAGAGACTTCCGGGTTGACTTTATTCACTCAGAATGAAAAGGAGGCTTGATAAGGATCACCCTGGAAAATGCCTAGCAACCAGATTGGGTTACCCTAGCACCCAAGTAAAAAATGATATATCTATCTGTCTAGCTATCTATCTATCTATCTATCTATCTATCTATCTATCTTTCTGAGGGTCAATATCTATCTATCTATCTATCTATCTGAGGGTCAATATCTATCTATCTATCTTATCTATCTATCTATCTAACTATCTGCGGGTCAATAACTATCTATCTATCTATCTGTGGGTCATACTCTATCTATCTATATCTCAGGGTCAATGACTATTTATCTATCTATATATCTGATGGTCAATATCTATCTATCTATCTTTCTATCTATCTGAGGGTCAATATCTATCTATCTATCTATCTATCTATCTATCTATCTGTGGGTCATACTCTATCTATCTATCTATCTATCTATCTATCTATCTATCTGAGGGTCAATATCTATCTATCTATCTATCTATCTATCTATCTATCTATCTATCTATCTATCTAGCTATCTATCTATCTATCTAATCTATTTGATAGACTGAATGGTTTTATAATCTAAACTTTGAACTTTGAAAACTACTACTTATAATTACATCAAACTAGAAACCGTAAATCTTCAAACTTTTACAACTACTTCAAACTTTATGCTAGGCTTTCTCAAGCCAACCTAAAGTTTGTACTCAAACTTTTCAATCTAGTTAGGTTGGCTTGAGAAAGCCAACTTACTGAAATCCTAATTAAACTTATTATTATTATTATTCTTCTGAGACTAAATTTCTAAATGTAACTCCTCC